>JACEVL010001120.1:507500-517500 GCA_020284085.1 Aporrectodea caliginosa
TGAATGGATGATAGATGGATGGATGGTGGATGGGTGGATAAATAAATAGAAAAGTAGATAAACTGACTCATTCATGCATTCGCTGATTATTGTTTAATTGCTTGAGAGATCGATCAATCGAGAGTTAGATGGATGGATGGATGGATGGATGGATATATATATATATATATATATATATATATATATATAATAGATAGATAGATAGATAGATAGATGGATGGATGGATGGATGGATGGAAGAAGAAGAAGAGGAAGATGGACGGACGGACGGACGGACGGACGGACGGACGGACGGATGGATGGATGGATAGACAGACAGACAGACAGACAGACAGATAGATAGATAGATAGATTGATAGATTGGATGGATGGATGGATGGATGGATGGATGGATGGATGGATGGATGGATGGATGGATGGATGGATGGATGGATGGATGGATGGATGGATGGATGGATGGATGGATGGATGGATGGATGGATGGATGGATGGATGGATGGATACATCGACAGACATACAGACAGGCAGATAGATTGATCGATTGATTAGCTTACGTATTTGTTGTAGTAGTACTCATCGAGGTCTTCGATTGGCTTGCCATAGAGCTCTGGCGGGAATTCTCCGAGTCTCGATGGAAGCGTCCTTCCAGCTTCCAAGGATGGATTCGGCTGGAGACGGTCGTCCTCCTTCTTCTCTTGCTGCTGCTGCTGCACTCCATCTTCCGCCTCTTTGGCCAAGACCTTAGCCTGGCGCTCATCTTCGATCCTCCGCTGGATCTTCGTCAGGGATTCCTTGGTGAAGAGCCGGAAGTAGGTTGGTCCGAGCGGTTGGTCGCTGTACATCAGCGCCATTGACTGTCTAGCGGTGAAGACCTAAACCACCTGCAGTCATAAGAGAACCGCTTAAATTAAAGAGAACTGAAATTAAAGGGAACTGCTATTAAAGGGAACTGAAATTAAAGGGAACTGCAATTAAAGGGAACTGAAATGAAAGGGAACTGCTATTAAAGGGAACCGCTGCAATTAAAGGGAACTGCAATTAAACGTCTTAATTAAGAAGAAGACCGTCGCTGATGAGAAACACTAACTGCGGGAAAACATCGCATGATTTCAGATGGCGCATAAATTCATCTGAGAACATGGAGCAATGGAGACAATCAGTTAGAGGGAGCCACCTGTACATGAAAATTACTGTTGCAGTAGAGCATTGTGTAGAACTAATTGCCGTCGGTCGTTTGGGCTGAGTCCCTTGGGTCCACTCGGCTACAAAGAGATCGAGATTACTCAACGCACGATGCTTGGATTTCTGCATCAGGTTTCGGCTGCAGGGCAGACAGAACGCATTCGCGTTCTCTCCTGACTCCACTACGAATGTCCAATTCTAAGCGTGTTACTGGGGTTCGAATCCAGGCAGCAGCAGGACCTACCCGAATCATCACCACCTGTTCCAACGAGAATCTCGAGGATTCGACACAACAACGCTTGATCGACTACACATGCTGCTCTATGCCTTACAGAAGCTCGCCTGCCTCTCTCTTGCCTCTCTTGCCTCTCTTGCCTCTCGCAGACCCTGCTGCTGCATCTTGCATACATGCTGCTCGCGCAACGTATAACGAGATCGGCTCATTATTATTCAAGTTCAGCGGAAACCGGATGTGACGTAGGGACACAGAGCTAAAGACTTGATACGACGGTGGCGACGGCGGCGGTGGAGGCGGCGGTCTTAGGTCTACATACGACGACGCCGCCGCAGTCTCAGTGTCACTGCTGGCGGTCGGGCGGTCGGTCGGTCCTCCTCCGTCGTCTGATGGGACCAAACGTAAACAACTGGATATCCAATAACAAGCTAACATCGGCGCCGATATTAAACACTGATTCACTGACTACATAGCACACACACACATACACACACGCACGCACGCATACAGAGAGAGAGAGAGACAGACAGACAGACAGACAGAGACAGAGACAGAGACAGAGACAGAGACAGAGACAGAGACAGAGACAGAGACAGAGACAGAGACAGAGGCAGAGACAGAGACAGAGACAGAGACAGAGACACACACACTCACACACACACATGCGCATAGTCTAGATATAACCATGGTACAATTGGTGGTCAACAGACCTTTGGGGGGCGGGAACGAATTCTATTATGAAGACAATCTGAACCACAGATAATTCTGCTACACATCGTCACTAGATATATATAGTCATGTTTATATACACCAGGGTAAATAATCATAGACTCGCTCACCCATACACGTACGCATACACATAGAAATTTAAAGAAAGAAGACAACATTTTATTTGCTTAGATCTGCTGTTAGCCAAAACACACCTACTCGTATTTCTTATAAAACATGGTCCTATAATTATAAAACTAAGCTTCTAAACTAGCGCCGTTTTAGCATTCTTAACTCAAAATTAAAAAAGCGGAGTTGATGAGGAATGAATGAGTATTTATTTAGATTTCAGAAACTTGGCCAAACTACCGGAAAGCTCTTTTGCCAAGAACAGCTTTCGTGTTACGGCTGGAGTAAGGCCTGAATGTTTTATCGTATAATGCAATGAGTAGATTACATTTACATGAGTAAAGGAAAGGAAGCAACAGAAAAGATCACTATAGATGGAAAGGAACTGGAACAAGTCGGAAAATAATTCTGTTATCTAGGAAGTATAATCACAAATGATGCAAAGTGTCATGTAGAAATAAAGAGAAGATTAGCTATGGGAAAAGATGCCTTCTATAAAAGAAAGGAATTAATGAGAGGAAAGCTATAATAATCTGAAGAAACGAATTATCAAGTCTATGATATGGAGTGTGGTGCTATGCGGCTCTGAAGCATGGACTATGAGGAAGGAGGACATAAGAAGATTAGAGGCCTTCGAGATATGGCGAAGGATGGAACGAGTCAGCTGGATGGAACGCAGGACAAATGAAGAGATACTACAAATGGTGGACGACAAAAGATCCTGATAGGAATAATCGGAAGCCGACAGAGAAAATGGTTGGGCCACATTATGAAGGGAGACTCCCTCCTAATAACTATAATTGAGGGAAGAATGGAGGGCAAGAAGACAAGAGGAAGACCGAGAATGATGTTGTTGGACTGGAAGATGGAGGAGGATTACAGAAAGTTGAAGGAGAGAGCCAGACAACGTGACGAATGGCGAAATTGGACGTACGAACCTGCCTTGGAAGGCAGAGAAACAAAAGAAGAAGAAGATTACATTTAATCACAATGATATAGGAAACAACATATAGGATGCTACAAAAGACATAGTAGAAAGAAGATTTGCGAGTATTTATTTGTATTCGTTCATTTGATCGGATTATGAAAGACATCCTTATAGGATCTTTAACTCGAACCTTATTACAGGAGCTACTTTTGGAAGCCATAACATATGTCCTGTTATAACGAGGCTGTTCTATAACCAGGTCATTTTGTTTTTGCTTAATTAAATAGGGATCGATAATTATATATTATTTTGCATCCAAACTTGCGTTATATCTAAGTGCTTCATAAGAAGGGACAGGTATTTGCTTATTAATTATTAGTCTCCGAACTATCAATCAGCCGTATATTGATTCAACAACAGCACAATTAATTAACAATCAGTCATTTTCAAAAGTTAATCTGCTGATGCCGTCAACAGGACAGCCCTAAAGGCAGTGGTGTAGTCGAGGGTATACGCGGGTATACGGCGTATACCCACTGACAATTATTAGCAAGCACCGTATACCCACTGGAATTTGGTGAATAACGCGGGTATACGCTAAAAAATGTTTGCAAAAGTGTGGGTATACGGCGCAGATAGCCCCATGTTTAAGTCCAGATTCAAATTCGACCACTTCTTCGTCGAAGCTTTCTGTGGTAATCGACGAATCGCCCACAGTCGGTAAACAATTAAGCTGCTTTAGTTACCCATATTTATAAAAGCGGTCATTGACAACAAAGAGCCAGTTTTTTTATATTTCTGGATCTGATTGAACTGGAGGCACAGACAGCTGCAGCCATAGTTCTTGCTCTAGAGAAGTGTTTACAATTAGCCGGCTTTACGAAAGAGTAAGCCTAGGCCTACTTATATGAAAACTGGATTGCGATCGTGAGTGATGGTGCAAGTGTGATGCTCGGGAGTAAATCGGGTGTAGTGACACAACTGCCAAGTATCCAAGATTATTAACATGACAATTACTTCAAGCCTGTAATTGACAGTATCTACAGCCTAGCCAGTCACGTAAAAATCAACGCGAGCTGAGAGAGGTGTCACTGGAAGTGGAAGCTCAGATTTTGAGAAGTGGACGTGTGCTTGACACGAGGTGGGTTGCAAGTAGTTTCCAATAATACAATACAATACTCGTTTATTGAAACTCTAGAGCTGACCCAGACGCAACTTCTACAAATTACGTGGTTCTGGGCAGGGTGAGAATTGTCGGGGGTTGGGGTTCATCCCCTAGTCTTTCTTAGGATCCCATAGTAAAGTCTACATTTCACACCCAAACTGCACTTAAATCAACGTCGTCTAACCCCCCCAGTTATTTTTATTACAATTCCCATACTGGTTCTGGGCTTCTATAGAGACAGCATAATGCAAGGTACCAACATATGACAGCAATCTTCATGCACAATGGAAAATATGTAATTCCAGTTCTACATTGTAGAATTGTACAGGGTTGGAACTTGGAAATAAGTGATATCTAACAGGTAGCCTATATACTATTCGACTGTACTATTCTATAGTAGGCCTATACTATTCTATATTCTCTTTGTATCAGTGCATATTTTAACAATATAACTACAGGGACAAATGTCCCATTAGTTTTTGGATTTGTCCCAGTAGTCTTGGTGATTTGTCGCAGGTAACACTCTTCTGTTAATGTTAGTTTTCAGTATTAAATAATTAACATTCTAATTCGAAATATTCAACGAATGAAACATTATCTGAAATTCGAATCGATGCACCCTATAAATACAAAAATAGTTTAAGCTTATAGTTTAACATGTTATACACAACGTGTTACCAATATTGGCAATATCTCTGGGACGGTAGACGGACATAATCCGCCGGACATAATCTCTCCCGGACAAAATCCCCCGTACATAAGCCCCGAGGCTATGACATAATCCCCCAGGGCCCCAGGATAAGATATAATCAAATAATATTTTTTGATGCCACTGGAAAAGTATATTATATAGACCTGCTAGTCGCCCCAAATTTGTACAGAATTGTCACAAGCAACGGCAAATAACAATTAAGAAAACTTAGTATTAAAAGTATCCTTTTCATCAATCCAGCTTCTATTTAAACAAGAATTATTTTCAACAATCCAGCCTCTATTCAAGCAAGAACGACGAATTGTTTTCATCATTCCAGCTTCTGTTTAGGCTAAACAAGAATTATTTCGTCAATCCAACTTTTAGCCTATTTATGCAAGAATTACAATGAGCGAATAATTTAGAACGCTAAAACGATAAATTACCGGATTTTATTCCAACTTGCCGATCGTTTGATCTCGACAATCATTCGTTCATTGTAAATTTAACTTCAAAAGTGAACGACATTAACAAGACTTAAGACCTAAACGACATTTGCAAGTCTTAACTTGAGACCTAAATGACAATAACAGGTCTTAACTTTAGGTCTAAATGACACTAACAAGTCTTAATTTACGAAGTAAATGAAATTAACTAGACATAAGTCTAAGCTTATACATTAACAACATTAACAAGCTGACACAATGAACAAAACTGGGCAATTAAGGTTTTCAATTAAATGCAGAAATAGGCTAATTGCACAGAGGGGGATTTGTTCGAAGGATTATGTCCGGATCGGATTATATCCTACAATCCTCTGGGACAGGTGCATACTCTAAGTTTTTGCTGAAGTTAAGCTATCATTGTTTGCAATAGCTGCAGCTCTTCCACTGCATCACAGTCACTTAGCCTGTCATTGACTTATTTATATTGATTATTTTGGTGGTATGGTTGAACTAACTATGTCATATTTTCAAACTTCTATGAATGACTTAAATATTGATATGTACTAAAATAAAAGCAAATTTAGTCAAATAAAGTGGCTAAAATGGGCTCCATTTGGCAGCAAATTCTCTTAAATGCGTTGTCAGCTGGGGCTCCGCTCCAGACCCCGCTGGGGTGCTTACAACGCTGCCCAGACCTCTAGTCGTGGGTGACTTTGTCCCAGCAGTCCAAATCTGTTAAAAAATGTACTGCTCTGTAGGCCTATTGATTGGTTTTAACATGTTCAACTTTTCTTGAAATTCTTTCATGATGTGAGTCTTCATATTTCTTAAGTAATTTCATTTGTCAGAAATACTTATTTTCAAATCAGTTTTCATGAAAGAATTGAATACTAAATTCCTTAAAATCGTTTCTGGCACGGGTACTGCCCCGGACCATACTGGAAGAGCTTACGAACCAGACCTCCTAGTCGGATTTCCTCAGGTGCTGTGCCTGTGCGCCCGAGAACACTACCACTGTATACGTCATTGGCTCGCGAAAACATTTTTCAGTACAATTTACAGTATACCCACTGCTTTTCTTACCACTACACCACTGCCTAAAGGATAAATAATCCGCTATTGCAGGGCTGCTCCTTTTCCACGTTACATTTGTATACTGATGGCAAGACGATTTTTATGATCATATGCTTATAGAAAATTCAACTAAAATAACAATGTTAGGACTAAATCATAGCCAAATAACTAAATAACAAAACATTGCGTACAAGATTTAAAACAAAACAAAATCAAAACAAAACAGATTATAATGTTCACAGTTGTATCATAAACAATCTTAACTACAGGTACAATCTAAAGTAGGCCTAAATCTATAGCAACTACAAACTCTGAGGAGGATACGTTTATTATTAACAAGAAACTGCAGAAAACCGAGCAATGATATTCTAAATAAAATTCAGCCATGTTAGAAGAAAAGAAGCACATTTCCAAAAATTAAATTTAGGAACATTCTTATCCAACATTTTCTTCGGAGAATAGAAAATGAGCGTCTGAAGAAAGCGTCGTTTAGGAATTATGTTCTTACGTGGAATTCTGGCTCAGAGACTTTCATGGAATTAGCTGAAAAGAAACCTAACGATGAACCTGTCGTCTATAATAATAACGCACCTTCAATGGCTGTATAATTATTATACACTGACTTTTGAACAGTCAAAGCTTTTGCACTTCTGAAAGTTAGAGTAGTGCTAGCTGTAATTGCTAATAGTTAATTCAGAACGCTAGAGAAGTACAGGTATGAAAATGGTGATATAGATCTAATATTATTATGTAAGCAAATTCAGTACATCCATACTAATGGTCAAATCTGGATTCTAGAGCAGTAAAGGTATGAAAATGACAACACTTGTGAGATAGTTCAGTACATCCATGCTAATGGTTACATTTGAAAGATAGATCAGTAGCGCTCAACCAAGTGAGACAGAGAAAAAGAAAAAAAGAAAACAATAGGATAATAGTTACATCGCATCGTCGTAAAATTTGCATCGTCGTAAAATATGCATCCTTTTGTTATGCAAACGCAGTAACGATTGGCAGAGAGAGAGAGTGTGGGAGAGAGAGAGAGAGAGAGAGAGAGAGAGAGAGAGAGAGAGAGAGAGAGAGAGAGAGAGAGAGAGAGATAGAGAGAGGGATGGAGAGAGAGAGAGAGAGAGAGAGTAGACAGAGAAAGAGAGACAGAAACTGAGACAGACAGAAACTGAGACAGTGAGAGAGACAGAGATAGAGTGAGAGAGACAGAGAGATAGAGTGAGAAAGACAGAGAGAGAGAGAAAAAAGAGAGAAAGAGAGAGAGACAGAGACAGAGAGACAGAGAGAGGAAACAAGGCATATAGACGAAGTACGGAGGTTTTCGTAAAGACGACGCACGATGCCTTCAAGCCAAACTATATAAACATAAATACAATATAGGCCTACATGTTGAGCTGCTGCATCTTCATTTTCCATCCACAAAAGCTGCTGGGCCTTAATTATTTAGTTAATTAATTAGACTAGACAATAGAGCAGCCGGTGATGCATCGAACAGACTTGTTTCACATGCAAAGCAGATCCATGCCTACAAGACAGATAAGCATTAACACGACCATATGGAGAACACTGTCACTTGTCTGGCTGCTGCTGCTGTTGCTGAACAGGTGGTGGTGCCAGATTTCAGAACCTGACGTCGTTGGCCATTCCAAGTGCGTGTGCAGAATCCCTTTCCTAATTAGCTGGAGCGCCGCTGCCGCCGTCCATGTTCAATTAATCCAGTTTGTTCGGTGTACTTTGTCGAAATCAAACGAAGGGAAGTTGATCACTCGCATTTCCCGTATCACTTTTGTTGCGCCTTTTGTCGCTCTCTTTCTCCCTGTCTGTCGGTTCGCTGCATTGTATGCATGTATAAGTAGGCTTTATGTTGATTCTGCTTCGTACAAAGATTCTTACACCCGTTACCCCTAGAAACAAGAGCGAGTTGCGAGACTAATATTATCTTGCATGCAAATATTAGCGTTTCAGATATTTGTTTGTATGAGCACTTGTTATAGCGCCCCTTCAAGATTTCTACTCAGAGGCGTTCCCGACTACAGCGCGGACACTGAATCGGAGTTTCACGCCGAAGCGCATGAGCAATTGCGAATGAAGGACTTGCCCAGGGTCCCTACGCGGCGGCTTGAGGTGGATTCGAACCCGCGACCCTCCGGCGGCAAGGCACTGAACATACCCCTACACCATCGCGCCCCACATGGTTGAGCTCATTACGACCTTGCAGGAGATACTGCAATCAATCAAGGGTCTTTTCGGTTTATAAATTCATTGCATTGCTTACAGACTAAAGTTGGCAGAATGGCTGGATCTGCCTGGAATCTGTGTGAAGTTCTACAACCAAAGTGACGATCAAATTGCCGAAGTTTCATAGAAGAGTTGTACCTGGAGACAGGGCTTATCCCGACTGTTGTTAGTTGTCTTGTAAGGCGCCCTTGTAACGGCATGGCCGTGTTACGGCGCCATATAAATTGTCGTAATTATTATTATTAAAATTATTATTATTAGTGGAGAGTGAGGTTTAACTCCCTCGCCCTCGCAACAACCTCAGCAATTGATGCAAAAGTGAAGCAATAGAAGTCAAAGTTTCAAATACGTTTCTACGAAGATGCGTTCGAAAAAGGTTGATGACCTCAGCTTCAATCTGGCTCGATGTCAGCCATCCGAGTCTTGATTGAAAAGTGCAGACCGCATATTGGTTAGATTTCCCAAATATAAGCACACTATTCATTCTAAAGAGCGAATAGAGCAGAGTTTGCATAGTTGAGGACTACATCTGCAGTTTTTCAGCAACTTCACATATCTTAGGCTGTTCCTGAAGTAGGCTTTGCTGGTTTTAACGAAGTCAGGGTGACCCTTCAAGCTAAACTGAAATGTAGTCGGAAACTTCAAATTTATAAAGTGCTACTCTAAGGCTAGACGCAGGGTACCAGCTTATTCACGAGCGCTGCGCCACGTAAGAGGGGTTGTCCAGAAATCGATGTCCAGAGGAGGTCCGAGTCCGGTTGCCAGAGAAACCAGAAATAAGAGGGCACTGCAATATATTTAGTGTCTACTACTGCACAGTCTAAAGCTTGAAGAGCTGTGCACAATGCTACTGACATCATGAACCTCATCTAACAAAAAAGTACCAGAATAAATTTCGGACAGACTTCTGGGTCGATGAAGTCAATATTTAAGACGGCAATTGATTAGACAAACACGAAGACTTAGATGAGAACGTGAACTGGAGAATACAGTCTGATCTGGTGGTGACTGCGAGTCTTGCTGTCCGGAACGAAGATGCAGCAAAGGGAGGTCAGTAGTGTCGAGCTTGTCACTGTGCTTGTCACTGTCCAGAAAAAGGAACTCCTACTAATCATAGCCAGGGCAAAAGTAATGTAAATCTCAATTTCTCAGTGCTCCACAAAAGCTCTTTTAATTGATTATTATACGCAAAGGT